>CM062816.1:968020302-968037592 GCA_031772625.1 Pinus tabuliformis | reverse complement strand
GGAGAGGGAGAGGGATGGAGATAGAGACAGAGATGGAGATGGAGAGGTAGAGGGACAGAGGGTGAGAGGAGGGAGAGAGGGGCAGAGAGTGAGATAGGGAGACGAAGAGGGGAGATAGAGAGGGGGAGGGATGGAGAGAGGGGCAGAGGGAGAGAGAGCAAGAGGGAGAGAGGGAGAGGGAGAGAGAGAGCAAGAGGGAGGGGGAGAGAGAGAGAGATAGGGAGGGAGAAAGAGAGGGAGGGAGAGCAAGAGCAAGAGAAAGAGAGAGAGGGGGATAGTGAGAGGGAGAGCGAGGGAGAGGGAGAGGGAGAGGGAGAGGGAGAGGGAGAGGGAGAGGAGAGAGGGAGAGAGAGAGAGAGAGAGTGAGTGAGCAAGAGAGAGAGTGAGAGTGAGAGATAGGGAGACAGTGAAGAGGGAGAGAGAGAGAGAGAGCGAGACCGAGAATGAGAGGGAGAGGGAGACAGAGAGGGAGATAGAGAGAGGGGGGGAGAGAGGGAGAGGGGGAGAGGGAGAGAGAGAGGAGAGAAGTAGGAGGAGTGGGGGAGGGGGAGAGAGAGAGGAGAGAGAGGGGGAGAGAGAGGAGAGAGAGGGAGAGAGAAAAGAGAGGGAGGGAGAGAGGGGAGGAGGAGAGAGGGAGAGAGAGAGAGAGCAGGGGAGAGAGCGAGGGGGAGAGTGCAAGGGAGGGAAGGAGAGAGCGAGGGAGGGACGGAGGTCGACAGGGAGGGAGAGAGATAGAGAGGGAGAGAGGGATGTAGAGTGAGAGGTAGAGTGAGATCGAGATAGAGAGAGAGAGAGAGAGAGAGCGAGAGAGAGGGAGAGAGGGAGAGAGGATGGAGGGGAGAGAGGGAGAGAGAGAGGAGAGATAGAGAGAGAGAGGGAGTGGGAGGAGGAGGGAGGGGAGAGGGTGAGGGGGAGGTGGAGAAGGCGATAGAGGGGAGAGAGGGAGGGAGAGAGGTAGGGGGGAGGTAGGGGGGAGAGAGGGAGAGAGAGGAGGGATCGGGGAGAGGTGGAGTGGGGGACGTGGAGAGGGAGAGGGGGAGAGACGGAGAGGCGAGGGGGAGGGGAATAGGGAGAGGGAGAGGGAGAGAGAGGGGGAGAGATAGAGAGGGGGAGGGAGAGAGGAGAGAGAGGGAGGGAAGAGGGAGGGAGGGAGAGAAGAATGGAGAGAGGAGAGAGAGAGAGGAGAGAGAGAGAGAGAGGGAGAGAGAGGGAGGGGGAGGGGGAGAGAGAGAGGGAGGGGGGGGGAGAGAGAGAGAGGGAGGGAGAGGTAGAGGGAGAGGGAGAAAGAGAGAGAGGGGGCGTAGCGAGGTGGAGGGGGAGAAGGGAGAGGGATGGAGAGGGAGACAGAGCGATAATCCTGTTCACCATAGCTCGAGTGAACAGGTCATCTTCTCTGCATCAGGCATCACGGCTAACCATGAGCGTGGCAGTTGACTGTCTCACCATTGTATTTCACTAGTGTACTCCTCTTCTAGCCAGCATGAAGAGCCAGGTCACCTATATCAAGAGGGGACAGACCAAAAATTTGGATATGGGACCATTCTATGTTCTTTCTTTTTTGAGAGGGTCCCCGCCCTCTGCCCTACGGTAGCAGTTTCCATCAGCACCCACGAGATCCACACATGGGTCGGTGGACTGACCTAATGAAGCGTCTAGGGGGTGGCGAGGTCCCATGGACTACATTTGATGATGACTTCTTTACCTGGTGGGATCAGCAGATCATCGCCGTAGATGATTACCCTTATGCTGGGTTGGATTTCCGAGGAGATCCCGATCTAGCATTACCACCGATCGCAGCATGGGGTAACATTGGTAAGTATTTTGTAATTTTATGATTTTTTGGATTTTTCAAATATAATGATGAATTTTGAAAAATATTTTTGATGGGATTCAAATGACTAAAATGATGATCATCTTCCAGATATTAGTGATCTGGTTCATCCTTCAGCATCATTGACAGTCTTATATTTGATATTCAGACATGTACTTGTTCGATTCTGATCAGATGATCGATTATGTATTTTCCAGTCATTTATACTTGTATACTTAGTGGATCTGCTTGTACTTGATATGCGGACATGCTTTAGTTTCTCTGAGCATGGGTATACCTGCCTCAGACAGTGTTTCTTGCTGATCTCCTTTTGTGGCTTGGCAGGCTGAACTCTGGTGAAGTCCTTCTCGGTTTTTGACAGATTTCCTTTCCATGTGCTTGCTTAATACATTTTGGCCATCATGTACCCCTTCTGACCTCATATATTAGGGGGCATCTGTTATAGCTCCAAATCTCACTCTTATGGTTTTTGATGCTGCACTCATGGCCTAGGGCAACCCCTCCTTCCAGACCTGGTCCAAAAATTAAAAAAACAGTGTTTTTTCCCTTATACGCGACATTGCCCTGAGTTAAACACGCGTATACACATGTAGGCATATACCCAACCCACATATATGTATTAAAACACTTAAAAAAATATAAAACTCCTTAATTTCGGGCGGAGATCACGGGTTTTACCTACTGATCACCTGTTAGTGCCCGTGGCCCAACTGTTCCGAACCAACTCCCAACTAAAAAAATACTTTGGGAGACGTATAAAAAGGCTTCAATGGGAAGGCCTAAGGGAGGAGAGAAGAGAGAGAAAGGTTATTATGCTGAGATTTCCCTGACCAAGTCTGAAGATCCTTGTGCCTCCTGCACTTCCCCCATTGTTACAGGAACCCATTGTTTCCTTGTGTGTTGATGTCCATCCACTACTTGTGATATCATGGAGTAAGTCATGGAAGGAGTTTGTTAAAGGCTTGAGGTTGGATGAATTCGGAGGAAGGCTTTGCTTTGAGCTTGCGAAAGGATGACTCAGGTGAAATTATTCCTTTCTGTACTTTATTTGTCTATAATAAAAGAAACACATGTCTTTGTTCCTGATATAAATCTTCTTCATGTTTGTGATATTCATGTTAGAATTCATATGTGAATGGTTGTTTAAATTTCATAACTAACTACCTTTCTTTATAATATGAAGATGGTTTCTTTATAAGGTTTAGTCCATATATTGTTGTACATTCTTGAATTGGTTGTTTTGCAAGTCAAAGGAGCAAAAGGAACTCCAAGAAGGGTTTGGACCCTAGAAGGACCTTCTCAAATGTAGGACCTCAGGTACGCCCCTTATCATAGAATTTGCTTATACTAGCATAATGGCTGTGTGGAATGTGTGTTTCTCTGTATAGACAACTTTCAGTCTGTTAGGGTTTCAACCCAAAAGCCCTAGGGGAACATTTCCCTTAACAAGCGAAGAGAGAGAGAGAGAGGGAGACAGAGAGGGAGACAGAGAGAGGGGGGGAGAGAGGGAGAGGGAGAGGGAGAGAGAGGGGTAGGAGGAGCGGGGGGAGGGGGAGAGAGAGGGAGAGAGAGAGGGGGAGAGAGAGGAGGGAGAGGGAGAGAAAGAGAGGAGGGAGGGGAGAGAGGGGGGAGGAGAGAGAGGGAGAGAGAGAGCGGGGGGGGAGAGAAAAGGGGGGAGAGTGCGAGGGAGGGAGGGAGAGAGCGAGGGGAGGGACGGAGGTGATTGGGAGGGAGAGAGGGACGTAGAGTGAGAGGGAGAGTGAGAGCGAGAGAGAGAGAGAGGGAGAGAGCGAGAGTGAGGGAGAGAGGGAGGGAGGATGGAGAGGTGTTACAGGGAGAAGTGTCTACACAGAACTGCTTATCCCACTAAGGTGTGATAGCTACCTTAGAAACAAATAAAGTAAAGCTACTTTTGTTTTTCCTTTATGAAGTATAGATGATAGAAGAACAAAGAAGACCAACCTCTGTCTTGCGCTAATCTCCTAGTTCGATTCCTCTCTCTCTTGATAGCCTTTCGCTACTTGTTCCCTTGCACGCCCAGCTTCACAGAGTACCTGTAAGATCACAATAGCATATCACTATACAAGAACATGGATCTATAATCATAAATAATCTAGGATCAGATGTAAATTGACCATACAAATGCATAAAACATAAATTACACAAGAGTATGGAGGAAAACTTGAATAGATTTTATTGATAAACAAGAAAGAGCCAAGGGAGTTACAACCAGTTGTTCTGACCCAGCATCATCCTCTCAACAAGGAAGCCCCTCTTCACCTCATACAAAGCTTAGATCACCCAACAATCTGATGTTGTCTCAAGAAACCAACAACAATTCCTTACAATATGCAAAATTCCAGCCCCTGGATCTCTGGGATGAGGGATCCATATATAGATCTCTGTAAGGGAGATGAGTCAGCTTGTGACTTGATTAGTGTCTTCCCTCTGATAGTTCTTGCTTCCACTTGGAGATTGATGATCTCTTACTCATCCTTGGTTGAATTCAGAGAGGCAAGTGTCACAGGAGAAGTTTCTAGAAGTTTCCATGCCTCTCCACCTCGCGGAATGACATTGCCATTTGTCACTTCTCGCTCATCGCACCCCATAGAAGGGATTTTTGAAATGAAACACACCCACATAGTGTATTTAGGTGAGATGCAACGCACTTTGCCTATGGAGCAGCTGAAATGATCCTGTTTTGACCAGTTCTGAGCAGTTTTTCATGGAGAACTTCTGGGAGAAGCTGTAATCAGTTGACCTTGTTCCTTTAGGGGTTAGAACAAAATTTTAGGGACTTAGGAGCCCTTGGTTTATGGACATTTCATGCTTGGGGTTGTAGTGCCCAAAAATGTCTATAACAGTTGCCCCCTAAAGCATGAGGTTGTTAATATTTTGATGTCGGGTGAAATGCTTTATTATGAGGATCCGAAGTTCTTTCAAGCTGGGAGGAGACCTGTAATAAGATACAATACAATACATTATCTTCATCATATTTTCATGATCTAGCTGAGGCGGGCATTCCCATGCTCAGCTTTATAAATTCATTTTCATGTACATAGGACAGACAATCGTATGAGTGTAGACTGATGATTCTTGTAGAGTCATCATCCCTTTGATTGGATGATTATCTGTGCAGCAATGATGTACATTTGATGTCTTTATTTCCCTGAATATATATCGCATCCTGGATGGATGAAACTAGATCTAGGGTCTTCAATCTCGTTCGATCTTCACTCGAAGTACAAGTCTATCCATGTGAGAGATGTTCTGGAGTCGAACATGGAAAGACATCGCCTGATTACCAGCCAATGATGTAAGTTGTTAACAGGCGCGAGAGGAATCACCGATAATGATAATGACCCTCAAGGTACTGCAATACAATTCACGTGGTGTGAATAAAGGACTTGGCGTTGAACACCACGCAAAATATTTCGGTCGAAGGCCATTGATGTAAACCTGTCGCTCGAAGTGAGAAACTTGCCATTGAGGCATGCAAGCTTAAAATTATTGAACGGGGTGTTCCTAGATCGACTTCTTGGATAATGAGCTGATGTCGACAAGAAGCGATCTGTCACAGGAGAGCCTTAATGAATCCCACATCAATAACACGGAACGGAGCAAATGATTTTAATGGAGGTGAAAACGGTCTGATGACATATGGTTCAAGGTGGCGGTCATGAAAGAATGGAGTGTAAATGTATTGTAGTGGGTGAGACACAGGTGAATTCTCTAAATGACTTCTCTTGAACATATCGGCAACACTGACATGATGGATTGGTAGCATTACCCCAAATGTGGATGGTGTGATGGGACCATGGTGATGTGACCGGTGAATGAAACAACCCAACTCGACTTGGATGCGGAGTGAAAGTGTCATTTTCAAGAGCGACTTGCTACCAACAAAGTTTCTTCAAGTTTTCTTCCCAATTTTTCCCAGTCATTGCTGACCAGTACCTCTTTATTTTTGTCAAGCTTGAGGAGGATAACATATGCTTGTTCTATAATTTTCCCTTCGGGCAAACCCATCGCTATGTTTTAACAAGCCTAGCGATAGTGAAACTCGTTCTTGTCTGCTATGGACAAGTTTGTTGCTATTAAGTTTTAACGAGTTTAACGACAAAGATAACTCGGTCCTTTTCAATTTTAGAGAGTCTGAAAAGGAACGTAAAGGAAACTCCAAAATTCCTTTTTTGTCATCTAATCCCTTAAGTCTAAAAAAGTATAAAACAATATAGAAGGGATGAATTTTCGATGCTTTTAACGAGCCGAACAAAACAAGCGCTCGATCTTTTTGTGTAATAATCCCTCAGGTCCAAAAAGATTAAAATTAAGAGGAGGGATAGCACTTCCGGTCCCTTTAACGAGCTGGAGAGGCCAATGGCTCGGCAATCTTTTCATATTTTATGAGTCAGTTGAAAAGAGCTTAAAGGAGACTCGTCTTTTCAGGAACGAGTGATAAAATTGGGTAGCAGCTGATTCCAGGTAAGGTTTGGAATGTTCCAATCACGGCAGTGTTACAAGGATGGCTAGTGAGATCACTCTTCGCAGCTGTTCCTCAAAAGGGGTAAACAATCAAATGGAGGTGAATGATCGGCCAATATAGAGTGGAGGTGATGATGAGAACACAACCAAGGCTTTTAAAGGCTGAAGTACTACATTCACGATGGTTATTTACCAGGAAATAGTTCATTTTTTAATGAGCTTAAATACGGGGGGAAACATTTGCTCATGGCTTATGTTTATTTTTTAACGAGCTTGAACTATGCACTAAAACTGCTCGATACAATGGTCACTTCTTGACTTTACCATAAATAGCTTTGTTCTTTCAAAGATTGTACTGCGTTTTCAATTGCTTCATCAAACTAGTCAGAAATGAACAATATATGTTTGAAAAATGATTTAGAACACTAATATTTTACTTCGAATTACGTAAAAAGTAATGTAAAAGTGCTTTTACCTCTCATTTTACCATTTCATTTGAAATTTGGTTTGTTGGAGCTTTGGAGGTGCTTTCCCCCCTTGATTTTCATCAGCTGATTTCGGGAGATTCTGTGGATGATTCTTGGTGCCGTCTGGACCAGGTAGGAGCTAAACTTGAGCTCTTTCATTTCATGCTTTCCATTTTGCATTCTGAGCTTGATTCCTAGTTTTTCTGAGCCTTTCGGATTTGAAAAACTCGCCCTGGCTTCAACGCACCCTTTGTGTATCGAAAGGTGCATTGGATGTTGGCCTATCTACTGGCCATCTAACATGCAACACACCCAGAGCACTACTTTAGGTGCGATGGATGCAAGGAAGAAATTTTATGCACAGTTTTTTATGGAAATTTTGCCTGTTTCTTACCAAAATCAGGACCTAACTCTTCTCTTGTTTGTTTTTAGAGATCTTTGGAGCAAGATGACTATTACATAGCGAGAACGTGAGCATGAAGAAGAGGACATGCTTGCTTTACATGATCCGGTTACAGTAAACGCACTGCGAAACTGTGGCTTGCTGAAGTTTTTCCGCATTTCTAGCATGAGACAACAGATCAACTTGTTGCAGTATTTTCTCGATGCTTGGGATCCTACCAACCAGTTGTTCCAGATTAGGGGCAAATCCATCCCCTTGACTGTAGTGGACATCTATTTCTTGATTGGCTTGTCGAGGCTGGGTGCCCCCATCTCTTTATCAGGTTTGGCCCGAGGAGGTGAATCTGTGAGAGATTATGTTCGCCGGTATTGCAGAGAGGGATCTCAGCCGAGTAAGGATGGCAAGATCATCATCCGTGATGTCACTGACAGGTCTCTCAGGACTATTCTGTTCACTTTTGGTAGGATGGTTGGTGGTGCGGCTCTTCATGTAGCCAACCGATCTTATATGCAGTATGCCTTGGAATGTCTCCAACCGAAGGTGTTCAACTGGTGCGACGCAGTACTTCTTGTGATGAAAGAAAAGTTGACCAAGGTGAAGAGTGGGAGGTTGAAGAAATTTGGTTATGGTTCTATCTTGACCGCCTTTTCCTTGGAAAAGATACCACTGATGCAGCCGCAGTATATTGCACTCGATTTACCTTCACCAACTGAACCATGTATGCAGAGATGGGTCGACCATATGTCTAGGCATGCTGGTCAGTCTCAGATTTCCTTTTCTGATACCTTCTTCGGGTGGTTTGATCATCAGGAGATGGTTTATTCCGAGTATCCATATGCCAGTATGGACTTCCGGGGTGATCCAGATTTAGTACTGTCGGCTAGCGAACAGTGGGGCGCCATTGGTAAATTCTTTGACCATATCCCTGTTTATCGTTTTTATTTTATAATGTCCTTGTGCTTTATTCTGTCAAGACTTAACCAAACTCATGTGTTCATGCAGATGTTGTTCCCATTCGGCCAGTAGTACGCCTGAGAGTGCTAGCTCCCGCCCCAGCAGGAGAGGCTGTTGGAAGGGCTATCCTTCGTGACCTCGATGTGGCCGAGACTCTCACAGCATTACAGGAACCAGTTGAGGGCCTCAGTCTTGGTATTCCAGATGTGAGGACTGACGAGCTGCCCTTGAGGTTGCAGCGGCATACTACTGGTGTGCCAAGACGATGGACTCGACTCTTACGCATGATCGCACAGGCTATGACTTGCTATCACGAGCATCATTAGACTAGGGTGCCCCCTAGCATTTTGAGTTTTTGGTCATTTGACCAATTTTGTCTTGGTTACAAACATTATGTGTAAACCATAAACAGTTATATATATATTTTTGATTTTCGAAGCTTTATTTTGGTTAAGTTACATGATCCAAATGCAAATATTGATGGTATGCTTCTTTTTATAAATGTTGCAAATGTCTATCTAACACATAATTTGCCAATGAGTCAGTTAATGTGTTTAAGGTTCTGGAAATATGCTGATATTGAATAAAATCAAATTGTCTTTCCAAAATTTTAACCCTTAGGAACATGCGATAAATAGCTGGATTTTGGACAGAGTAGATACCAGTGAGTTGTAGTATGACGAGTTGTGAGTCTAGCCTGACAATCATTCGATGTATACCATGTGTGATGGCATCAGAGAGAAGTTCTATCAACGCGCTATATTCAGCGATGTTATTCGTTGATCGACCAATACATACCCCTCTGAAACTTACTAACTCGCCGCTTGGATCAAAAATGGACCAGGCCGCGGAAGATAGGTTCTGTGAACTACGACTCACTCCGTCGGCATATCCTACACATGACTCCAATAGGTTTGACATCTGCAATAAATGTAAAAAGTGGATTACTTGACCAAAACAGACACTTTAGCGAAAACCAAAACATAACAAAAGCATACAGGTTACTATACTGAATCACGCATAGTAACGCTTGAGGTACAACCCATTACGAGGTTGTGCCAGTGGAATTCCGTCATAATCCATTAACTCGTAGGCTCCTCTTTCTAACACTCGCTTAACAATATAGGGGCCCATCCATAAAGACTTGAATTTACCTGCCCCAATTTATTGGATTCTTGGTCATAAAGCAAGACCAAGTCACCTTCTGAGAAGACACGGGGTTTGACATTCTTGTCGAACTGCGCTTTGACTCATTTCTTATGGGCTTCATTAGCCAAAGCGGCATCACGACGGGTTTCATCCAATTGGATTAGTTCCAAGAAACGAGCCTCCTCTTCTGAAGTTCCGGGGAGAAGGTCAATTGCGAGTTTGAGGGACGAGATTTCACACTGGATTGGTAAGACTGCTTCCAGGCCATATACCAGTTGGAAAGGTGTAAACCCGGTCGCATTCCTAACCGATGTTCGGTAAGCCCACAAGGCTGAGTACAGGATTAGGTGCCAGCTTCTTTTGTGAACTCCAATCATCCTTTGCAGCATGCGCTTCAGGACCTTGTTGATTGCTTCAACTTGTCCGTTGGCTTGTGGGTAATATGGAGTAGAGCTGTCGTGAGACAACCCTAGTTTGGCAGCTAATTCGACCATCATGTGATTGCGAAAATGCGATCCATGATCTATGACTATAGCTTGTGGGACGCCGAATCTGGCAACTACATGATTGAAAAAGAAGAGGGCAGCTGTTTCACTAGTATTATCTAATGTAGGCATCGCCTCGGCCCATTTGGTAAAATAGTCAACTACAACTATGATATACCCATGCCCCGCGGTCGAGGTGGGGTTACATGTCATGAAATCGATGTCCCATTTGGCGAATGGCCCGACAGCAACTATTGGCTGCAGAGGTGCGGGTGGTCTTCTGGTTTTGCAATCGAAAATTTGACAAGCATGGCAACTTCTGACTTCGATTATGCAATCTTTGAACATTGTTGGCTAGAAGTATCCTGCTCGTAAAAAATTTTGCGCTGTAGCATAACCGGATTGATGCCCCCCACAAGCGCCTGAATGGAGATAAATGATTATATCCCCATACCATAGATTGCTTGAAGATATCAGAAACAAATTTTCGTCCACGATCGTTTCTTCGGATGTTTCATCGTTGGACGACGATGGGAGATCGCATAATAATTGTACGAAAACCAGAGCTTTCTTTGACTTGGATTTTAGAAATTCCAGATCAAACTCTTGTAGAATTGCTATCCATTTTGAATATTTTCCCCCCAGAAACTGTCGCGACAATATATAAGTCATGGGGTTGCAATCTGACAGAATGGTAGTTTTTCGAAAGAGGACATAGTGTCGAAATCTCTGTATCGCTTGAACAGCTGCGAGCGCTAGCTTTTCAACATAAGAATATTTGCTTTCTGTATCATTTAAGTTCTTACTTAAATAATATATAGGATGTTCAATTCCGTTTTCTTCTTGAACTAAAACCATTGTGATGGTTATATCCGCTGCAGCCAGATACAGGTTAAAGTCTTTTTGATAATCAGGAGCATACATTAATGATGCTTTCATTAGGGATTCTTTTAAAGCATCAAAGGAAGCTTGCACAAACTTATCCCAAACAAAGGGTACTTCCTTTTTCAAAAGACGCGTATAACCTTTAGCAAGTTTGGCGTAATTTGGAATGAACCTCCTCAAAAAGTTTGCTTTCCCTTGGAGTTTCTGAATCTGAAGCAAATTTGAAGGTGGAGGCAAATTTATGATTGCCTGAACCTTACATGGGTCGAGACGAATCCTGTCTTTTGAGACTACAAAGCCAAGCAAACGACCAAAACTGACACAAAATACACATTTGTGTGGATTGAGTCGTATTTTGTAGTGTCAACAACGTAGAAATATCGCTCTTAAATGCTGCGGATGATCAGTCCGCTTTCGCGAATGAGCCAGAAGGTCATCGAGGTATGGTTGAACGATGTTTTTGATGTCATGGAAGGAATAATTCATTGCCCTCGGAAATTTTTCCCCTGCATTCTTTAAACCAAAGGGTAATTTTCGATATGCGAACATGCCCCATGGACAGATAAATGCAGTCTTTGACTGGTCCTGTGGGCAGATATTTATTTGATTATACCCGGAGAATCCATCCATGAATGAAAAGATTTCACATCCGGCGCATTCATCAATTATCTGGTCGATGAAGGGTGTAGGGTAGTTGTCTTTTGGACAAGCTTGATTTACATCCCTATAATCGATGCACACTCTAATTGTTCCTTATTTTTTCATAATAGGGACAATACTCGATACCCAATCAGTCAGAGGAACCGGGTAAATGAAACTAGCATGGAGAAGTTTTTCAACTTCTACCTTAATGGCAGCGGCTTTCTTGGGGTGCACCTGCCGTAGCTGTTGTCGTACTGGTTTGACATCTGGATACATCTTGATTTCGTGTTCAACGATACTCGAGTCAATGCCTGGAATTTCACTATATGACAAGCAAAGACATCTTTGAATTCGCGAAAAAGAGCATTATACATTTCCAGTTCTGAAGGAGAACAACATTTGCCAACATAAATATTCTCTACAACATTTGTTTTGGTCGAGATATTTATGGCGATAGTCTCTTCAATGTTGGACAAGTTTCACTCGGAATCCACTGTGTTTACAGTATTTGATAGGAAATCAAAAACTGAAGGATGATAAAGGTCATCAGGAGTATTTTCTTCACAATCTGGAAGAAGGGAACGATGGTGGTAATCATCCCATGGTGCCCCTTCAACTACCATTGATTGAACAATTCCTTCGTCGGTGACATGCACTCGCGACCAAGGATCTGAAGGGGTACCATATTCCTCAGACCTATCTATCCAAACGCTTGATGAGTGTTGATTTGGGTTTGCCTCCCATTCTAGGAACATTGATTGCTACAATATTTCTGTTGGGCTTGGAGGCAAAACCTGTGCATGATCCATGTCGATATCGTTTTCTGAGATCTTTTTAGAAGATATCATGTTGTAGGTTCCTACCGACGCTACTTCTGCCAAATTGATTAGAGGTGGAAGGGTGAAATTTCCCATTAATATAGGATCTTTTAGTAGGCCTACCCCGATATTTTGAAGCGAATGGGGGCTTCCATGGATCATTGGGATGCTTCCCGTAACTTGAGAACCATTGGGGAGGAAGTTTTTTTGATCGACGATTGTAATCCCTCCTTGATATGGAAATGCAATCTTCCTAAAATAAGGTCGACACAACAGCAGCCATGGCATATATCCATGGTCTTCCCAGTAGGATGTTGTAATCGAGATTTCCGTCAATTACCTCAACATCTATTTCTACTGTTTTCCCTCCTAGTTCAACCTTCAAGTTACTTAGAATACCATATGGGGTATATGTTCGTTTGTCAAATGCTTTTAATGTCGTCGAAGATCGCGACAAGGTTGGAGATCCTAAAGTTTTCTAGCAACTCATCGACATAATACATGTAGATGCCCCCTCATCAATAATTGTTCGATGAACAGTTTTGTTGAGGGCTTTCACTTGAATGAGGAAAGCTAGTTGAGTTGGTAACTGAGGATCGTATCCTTTATGATCGAAGGATACAAGATTGGAATCCTTTGGGTCTATCCCACCAATGGCTGATAATAAAGCCTGCTTTTGGGATGGGCAATTTTGTAGTACCTCAAGAGTCGACATAGTGGATGGCGATTGGGCCAAATCTTCCACTATATTATAATGTTGTGCCGCTCTAGCGCGGGGATTAAATGTCGACTTGTGTAATACTCCCTTTGGCGGTTTTATTTTCAACTCGGGAATGATGGGTGGCGCAACTTCTGTCGAAGTTGTTGTCGAACTACTAGGTTGATCTTTATCCTTGTTGTTCGACAGCTGTGGATTCCCATAATCTTTGTTCCTTTTCGATATCAAAGCATCATTTTGCTGTTTGGAAACCGACAACATTAGCACTTGAGATGGGGAAGAATTTCCACTGTCAACCATATTTGTTCCTGGATTTGGAAATGGATCAGTTAATACTACTGAGGTTTTTGAATTCTTGAAGAATTTTTTAAGCTCAGCTCTGTGTGGAAAATTTGCGATCCAGTGATCCTCATCACATATAAAGCATGGATTTTTTGGTTTCCTATTTCCAAGAGGGTTTGCAGAAGATTTTTCAGGTGATGATTCTTCCTGTTTCTTCTTACCCCCTGGTTGCTTGGTTTCTTTGCCTTTATCTGTCGATACGACATTTACTTCCGAGGCAAGAAGTTCCTCATTTGCATTTTGACCGAAAATCTTACGGGCCTTTTTAGATGTAGCCTTTGTCGATTTTGTGTCTGTTGCGCCAATCACGCCATCGTCAGCATGAGAGTCATTGTTTGATTTAGGAGGAGGAGGAACTGAGAATTCTGGTCTAGGAGCGTCAGGTATTTTATCGTAGAGTGTGTCGGACTGAGTGTAAATCAAGTCCAAATATTGCGCACGAGCGATAACCTGCTCTTTGGTGACGACTCCCCCTTTTGCCACATCTTCCGTGATGGAAGGCAGTAATGACTTGATAAACCATTCAGCTAAGATCTGATCGGGAACATACGTTTTCACCATTCTACGACGACGTCGCCACTCATGTATATGATCAGATATGTGAGTGTCCATCGTTTGTTTGAAGTTGGTAAGAAGTTCCGTTCCTATTTCGTACCTTATCGGTAATTGAAAATGGGTTAAAAAGGTTGTGGCTAGGGTACTGAAGTTGTCAAATGAAGCTCTAGGATATTCGATATACTATTTTGCTGCCGGACCAGTTAACGTCCTCTGAAAAAGGCGAAGCCTAATCGAATCATCGTTTAGGGTGTTTGATGAACACCACAGATGAAAGGTCATCACATGATTCGACAGATCTTCACCCAGATTTCCATTAAATTTAGGAATATCTGATGGAAGTTTATGTGGAATTGTTGGCCACTAAGGGGCGTAAGCGATTGGATCATTTGTTAACCGATTTAAATCCGGTAACTCTAAAGTCGCCACAAAGGGTAACTGTTGACTCAGGTTAGGTGAAGCATACCCAGGATAAGATGGGATTGCCTGAGCAGTTGGTATTTGCATACCAGCATAATGCATTTGATGCTGGTAACTTTGGTAAGGTTGGTGGGCATGACCATTGTAAAATGGTTAATTTTGACCATTTTGAATATACGGTTGCCCACTATTCGCAAAGATTTGTTGCTCAGAACCTTGGTATACTTGTTGGAATTGCAGTTGTTGGTATTGCACTAGCCATGGTTGTGAAGCCATGTGTTGTTGCCCGATACTAACTATTTGACCAAGATGAGGGGTATATGTACCCGCTTGAACCTGTGTCATTCCACCAGTTGGCAATTGTGGTTGAGTTGCAGGGTCAAGGGGCTGTTGCATTACAACCTGAGAAACTTGAGGTTGGCATACAACAGGCAGCGCTTGAACTTGTGACACCGTCACAATAGCTGGCGTAGTTGGTATACTTGACATAGGTAGGCATTTTTGCATCGAATATACAACTCTTGGTTGTTGAGGTAGTATCGGTACCCAACCGCTCGAAGTAATTCCAGCATAAACCGAATTTTTTTGTGAACTCCCGTATGGCTGTCCTCCCAGAGGGGATAATGAAAGGGTATATTGCCCCCCATACGGTGGTAATCCGGTACTTAAGGGAATGGTTTGCCCTTGAGGGCCAGACTGCCCAAATTGACCTCCAAATGGATCAATTTGTTGAGACTCAACATAAGAGTTTCTGGATATTATTCTGAATGAACAAACAAGAACAAACCATACTGTCAAAATGGCCCCTGAGTGGGCTCCTTCTAGCGATTGAGAGCTAGTTGGGACAGATGGTATATCGGTGAACATTATTGGAGCGATAGCAGGGAGTTCTGCCATTGCTGTGTCAGACGACACAGTCGTAGATGTTGACGGTTGTTCAAACATTTCTAGTCTATCCAAAAGATTACCTAGTGTTTCTACAGGAGCTTCTGCTGGCGGTAGACTAACTTCTGATGAAGAAGGATACAGAGTGATCCCGACTCCAAATTGCGATGGAGTACTAGATGGAGGATCTTCCACAATCTCTTCTATAGCAATCAGACCAGGTGGAAGGGGTAAACCGTCAGGTCCGTAGAATATTTCTGGTGCCGAAGAAGGTATGGAATCTGCAGCGACAGATGTTTGGGGAGCAACACTCTCTGTACCAGTTGTAGATGGAACTGGTTCAGTGATACAAGTGTTTACCCTCAGACTAGGATCAGTACCACTATCCTTCTGTGGCTGCTAAACTTCTTTTGTAAAGGCAAGGATACCAGAAATGTTTGGAGTAACCGGAATCTCTGATGTTGTTGGAACACTTGTTCTAACTTTAACAGGAGATTTCGAACCAGTTAAATGAGTTCGCTTTGTTCGTACTAGCTTCGATTCCGGAGACAAATACGGTTGACTCGCAAGCCTCCACGAACGACGGGGTTTCAATTGAATTTCTTCCACGATTGTGGATTACTCGATCAACTAAAAATAAAGGGGAAGTATGTTTCTGAATTAGATGAATTTTAGACGCTTTGACACAACTTGTTTTTTCAATTGTTAAGAGTCGAGAAAAAACAAAATATGACTCTAGTCGCCTTCGATTTTTAATGAGCCTGAAGTGACAAGTGCTTAGATGGACCTTTTCCGTTAAGGAGTCTGAAAAGGAACGAAAGGTACTGCTCTGGAAATCTAGGTAGAGGGATTACCAAACCAATCGCAAAACTACAGAATACTTTTTACGGTACGACAATCAATCTTCCCGAATGCTGTGTTCAGTGCATTGCGATCGATAGGGTGGCAAACATGGCTTCCTATGGATAAAGGATTAAGCCTATTGTGGTCTCCCAAAATATACTCGACGGTACGTGGGAGCACAAGTCTGTACTGGCACTTATCGTCTCAAAGTGGAGGGATCACCCAACCATCAGTGAGAACAACAGTTACCAGGCTTTACGACGCCGGAATACATCTCTAGCCTAGAATTCTAAATGTTGTGCGTTAGGTTCCAAAGCGTTGTTAGATTCATTGAATTTATTTTATAGTTGATCTTGTTTATGAAGTTTGCCTTTCAGGTTCACCGCGAGATGTAGATGTATAATTCCTAAAATGCAATCTAAGATGATAAACAACCTTTTATCTTCTTTGTGCAATGAAAATTCTAGCTACTAAGGAAAGAGAGATAGTATTCTTTCACAAAGAGCAAAGAGCACACTCTAGATGCACTTTCCTAAATCAAACCAATCAAACAGTCTAAATGCAAATGCACATGCATGTATTTGTTTTTGGCTTTCTTAGTATGTGAATGGAGAAAAGAAAGCTAATGCACAAATCTGAATTACTTTTCAAGTGACAATTACCAACAAGTTTCTTTTCGAAATAAAAAATGGAGACAATCACAACACTTTACGATTTGGAAATGAATACTTGCTTTTGACACTAGAAAAATTACAAATTCAGACCAAATACAATAATAACAGGATAATCGACTATCTACAGCAACCAAACTCTTTCCTATGGCTAAAAACGACACTTGTGACGCTTTCAAATCAAAGGATGACAGTACGATTATGTTACTTTTGCAAAGGAGAACTGAAAATGACTCAACAAATATACAAAAACATTTACAGTTCTTTTGTACAAAGGAGGCGGAATAACAGCAAGGAAAAGGGGTTTCAAACAGAGATATACTGATCATAGGCAGCAAAATTCATGAATAGAACTGGAAAGAATGAATCACAGAAACCAAAACTGAACAATTCCTAGTCTGATCAGCGCACCTATAACACAGGGAATTTGAAATGCAGCGCACCTACTACACTCGGGAAGTGCGCTGAATTTCAGATTTACAGAACAGTACCTACGCTGGGCCAGAGACGAGACTTTGCTTGGGTTCCGGGTCATAGTTTGCAGTTCAGTTCATGGGTTTTGACCGAGCAAATGGTAATCAGTAATGCAACAATCAGGGGTAGATCTAACGAGGTTCTAAGAGCTACCACAAGGGGCAATCAGAGAGTTTGTGAATCAGTTGTTTAAGTTATAAACAAATCCTAGAGATTGACTGAAGCGGCATTTATCTACTTTGCATTTGTATAGAAAATGCAGT
>CM062816.1:968007802-968015302 GCA_031772625.1 Pinus tabuliformis | reverse complement strand
AGGGGTAGAGAGGGAGAGGGAGAGGGAGAGGGGGGAGAGAGAGGGTCAGAGATGAAGAGAGGGAGAGAGAGGGAGAGAGAGAGAGGGAGAGAGAAATGGAGGGGTAGGGGGAGGGGGAGGGTGAAGGAGGGAGAGAGAGAGAGGAGGGAGGGAGGGAGAGGGAGACAGAGGGAGAGAGTAGAGACAGAAAGTGTGAGAGAGCGAGGGAGGCAGAGGGAGGAAGAAGGAGGGAGAGAGAGAGGGAGACGGAGACGGAGATGGAGAGGGAGAGCTAGAGAGAGAGAGAGAGATAGAGACGGAGGGAGATGGAGACAAGGAGATGGAGAGAAGAGAGAGGGAGGGTGTTATCGGGAAAAGTGTCTATTCAGAACGAACCTATCCCACTGGGTTGTGACAGAGACCTCAGAAACAAACAGGAAAAACTACTCTTGTATTCTCCTTTATGAACTATAAACGAAGAGGAATAGGATGAACCAACCTCTGTCTTGCACTAGTCCTTCGATCCAATCTCTCTTCTCTTTGACAGCTTCCAGCTACCTGCTCCCTTACTCGCCCAGCGTCACCAAGTTCCTGCAAGATCACAGAAGAAGGAAACTACACAAAGACATGGATTTATGTTCATAAAAAGCTTAGGATCAGATTTAAGCTAAACATACAAATATAACAAACATCAGTGATATACAAGCATGTAGGAGAAACTCAAATAGTTTTATTGATAAAACAAGAAGATCCAGGAGGAGTTACAACCGATGATTCATGATCCAGCATCAACCTCCCAGCATAGAATCCCCTCTTCACCTCCCACAAAGCATAAATCACCCAATACTCTGATATCTATCTCAAAACCAACAGCAATTCTCTGCAATGTACAAAATTCCAGCCTCTGGATCTCTTGGTGAGGGATCCATATATAGATGTATGCAAAGAGGACGAGTCAGTTCATGAATTGATTAGTGGCCTCTCTCTGTTAGTTCTTGCTTCCACTTGGAGACTGAGAGCCTCTTACTCATCACTGGTCGAATTCAGTGAGGCAAGTGTCATTGGAGAAGATTCTGGAAGCTTCCATTGTCTCTCCACCTCGTGTAATGACTCTGCTACTTGTCATTTCCCGCTCAACGCACCTTGGTAGTGCATTCAAGTGCATTGCAACGCACCTAACCAGTGTATTTGGGTGCTTTGCAACACAGTTAGCTAGTGGAGCAGCTGAAATGATCCCGATTTGACTAGTTTTGAGCAGTTTCTGGTGGAGAACTTTTGGGAGAAGCTGTAATTTGTTGACCTTGTTTCTTTAGGAGCTGGAAAAACACTTTTAGGGACTTAGGATCCCTTGGTTTATGGACATTTCATGCTTATAGCTGTAAGGAACAAAAATGTCTATAACAGTTGCCCCCTAAAGTATGAGGCTGTTTATCGGGTGAAATGCTTTATTAGGAGGATCCAAAGTTCTTTCAATGCTGGGAGGAGACCTGTAATAAGATACAATACAATACATTATCTTCGTACTGTTTTCATGATCTAGCTGAGGCGGGCATTCCCATGCTCGGCTTTATAAATTCATTTTCATGTACATAGGACAGACAATTGTCTAATGGTAGACTGATGATTCTGATGAAGTCATCATCCTTTTGGTAGGATGATTATCTGTGCTGCAATGCTGTACATTTCAATGTCTTTATTTTTCCTGAATATATCTCACAGCCCGGATGGATGAAACTAGATCCAGGGTCTTCAATCTCGTCCGATCTTCACTCGAAGTACAAGTCGATCCATGTGAGGAATGTTTTGAAGTCGAACATGGAAAGACATCGCTTGATTACCAGTCAATGATGTAAACCGTTAACAAGCGCGGAGGAATCACCGATAATGATAATGACCCTCAAGGTACTGGAGTACAATTCACATGGTGTGAATAAAGGACTTGGCGTCGAACACCACAAAATTTTTTTCGGTCGAAGGTCATTGATGTATACCTGTCGCCGGAAGTGAGAAACTTGCCATTGAGGCATGCAAGCTTCAAAGTACTGAAGGGGTTGTTCCTAGATCAACTTCTTGGATAATGAGATGGTGTCGACAAGAAGCGATCCATCAAAGGAGGGCCTTAATGAATCCCACATCAGTGACACGGAACGAAGAAAATGATTTTGATGGAGGTGAAAACGATCTGGTGATATACGGTTCAGGGTGGCGGTCATGAAAGAATGAAGTATAATGTATGGTAGTGGATGGGACACGGGTGACTTCTCTGGATGACTTCTCTTGAACATATCGGCGACACTTATGTGATGGATCAGTAGCATTTACCCCAAATGTGGATGGTATGGCATGACCATGGTGATGTGACCGGTGAATGAAATAACCCAACCCGACTCTGGCACGGAGTGGAAGTGTCATGTTCAAGAGCGACTTGCTACCAATAAAGTTTCTTTGAGTTTTCTTCCCAATTTTTCCCCATTCATTGCTGACCAGTACCTCTTTATTTTTTTCAAGCTTGAGGAGGATAACATATGCTTGTTCTATAATTTTCCCTTCGGGCAAACCCATCGCTATGTTTTAACGAGCCTAGTGATAGTGAAACTCGTTCTCGTCTAAAGACAAGTTTGTCGCTATTAATCTTTTTAACGAGTTTAATGACAAAGATAACTCGGTCCTTTTCATTTTTAGAGAGTCTGAAAAGGTACGTAAAGGTAACTCCGAAATTCCTTTTTCGTCATCTAATCCCTTAAGTCCGAAAAAGTATAAAACAATACAGAAGGGATGATTTTTCGATAGTTTTAACGAGCCGAACAAAACAAGCGCTCGATCTTTTTGTGCAATAATCCCTCAGGTCGAAAAAGATTAAAATATAGAGGAGGGATAGCACTTCCGGTCGCTTTAACAAGCTGGAAGGCCAAAACTTGGCAATCTTTTCATATTTTACGAGTCAGATGAAAAGAGCTTAAAGAAGACTCGTCTTTTGAGGAACGAGTGATAAAATGGGTAGTAGCTGATTCCAGGTAAGGTTTGGAATTTTCCAATCACGGCAGTGTCACAAGGATGGCTAGTGAAATCACTCTTCGCAGCTGTTCCTCAAAATGGGTAAACAATCAAATGGTGGTGAATGATCGGCCAATGGAAAAGTGGAGGTGACAGTGCAAACACGACCAAGGCTTTAATGGCTGAAAATGCTTCATTCACGGTGGTTATTTACCGGGGGATAGTTCATTTTTTAACGAGCTTAAACGTGGGTGGAAACATTTGCTCATGTCTTATGTTTATTTTTTAACGAGCTTGAACTATGTGCTAAAACTGCTCGATTAATCCAGTCATATGATAAGAATGTCTCATATAAAACGACAACTTTTAGATTTTTGCCCCACATCCTTTCTTTATGTAAGTTAGGAAACGACTAATCCAAAAAATAGATAAATAATCGCTCTTTGCTTGCACTCCAAAAGGTTTGCTTGCCCCCAGGTATAAAATATGGTTTCAAGGTTACCCCTCAATTTGCAGACAAAACATTTGTTCTATCAGGAGAGGCCTACCTCTTACAGGTTACCCAAATATTGTTCTATTTATGGCGTAAACAAAACACTTCTTCGGCGATGTCTACCGAGATAAACAAGGGTGAGCGATGACGTCCGCCAACTCACATAACTTTGACAGGAGAATCTTATTCTAGAATAACCCCTCTTCCACTGACGGACGGGGTACAGACTAGTCATATTCTCCCGCGGAAACCTACCCTATACCCGAAGTCTTCCTTCTGAAGCAGAACAGGACGCATGCCCCCTGGGTTTCAGTCATATCCCTCCGAATTACTCGCGCTCATCGGGAGGACGGACTGGGAATTGAGACATTTCTTGCGTGAAGAGACCATTTAAGGACAGTATAGGACTATTTGCTATGCGCAATCTGGGAAATGAAAGCTGGTCCACGAGCTTGACCACTCTTCCTTCGTGCGGAAAACAAATTACTCTAAAGAGTGAGGAGACGATGGCTCCCATGCAATAAATATAGTCTCGTCCAAGGAGTAGGTTATAATCCAAGGGTCCTTGAACTACCATGACGTTCATTCGAACTGTCTTCCCCCTCAATGTTATGGGCACATCGGGAAGGATTCCTAAAGGTCGACTGGTCCCTTTATCAAAGCCTGTCAGATTTCTCATCTCAGGCAACAGCGATGGCGAACCAAGCGCTTTCCAAGCAATAGAGGAAAGGATACTCACAGAAGCCCCCTCATCTATGATGGTACCAGCCATGACCATTCTATATATTTGAACGATAATTCGGAATGGTATGCTTGCTGGTAAACAGGGTCTGCCTAGTTGATTCCAATCGAAGGAGACAACTAGGTTGCTTGGAGGTGGGACCGAGTAGACGGCCGGGTATGGCTCTAACGAACTTCCCTCCTGCGGTAAGGGAATGGGTAGATTGCCCCCATGTTCGTCAGAGTCTGTGTTGATGAAGAGAATTTGGACGGTGTCATCTTTGTTCTCTTCAGTGACTGTATCATCCGAAGATAAAACCTCTAAAGGCAAGACCGGGTCAACTGCCGCCTCGACCTTTTGACTTTCGTCTGGTATGGATTCAGATGGTTTATCTTCGATGATAGGTGCTTCAGCCGACCACCTGAGCGGGCCAGCTGGGTTCTCAACTAGTGACGGACTCGGCAAGAGTTTTTTATATCCAGGAGGAAGTCGTAACGGTGAAACCGGACGATCATCCAAAACTCTTTTAGCTTCGTCTAAGAAGGGACAACGCTGGAGGGCATGGTCGCCTTCGCACAGTTTACAAGGAAATCTAGCTTTCCCTTTTTTTCCTAGGGCTTCACTTTCACTAGTTGACGGTGTGCTTTCAACATGATCTCCAGAGGTTGATGACACCGGATTGTGCAAACGAGGAGACCATTCCCTTAGTATCCGGGGGATGCAAGGACAATCTCTGTGAAAGCGGTCTCCTCTGCAAATGACACATGGCGATTTAGGCCTGGTCGGTGCTGTGTGTGGATTTTCGTTAGACGACACTCGTTTTCCCTTATTCGCCTTTGGCTCCTTCTTATTTTTCTCTTTCTTCTTCTTTTCCTTCTTCTCCTTAGGAGCTTGGATTTTAGCTTTACCAGTCCCGTTAAGCGAAGAGGAAGGAGGAGAGGAAGAATTAGAGGAAGTAGAAGGCTGGTGGGTAACTCTGGACTCGTCTAATTGCTGATTCGATTGTTCAGGAATAGTGGTGTTCTGAACGACATTGGTTGAGAAGAGCCATACTGGCAAGCCAATTGTCAGTCCTGGAAGTGACAATGTGGCCATATGGGGTGCACCAACATCTCCCCAAGAGGAGAAGGGACTAGGATTTCCACCAAGGGGAATTCCTTGGTTGGTAGGCTCCATTTTCTCAACCCAAAGATCAACGTAGGAAAAGGGTATGAATATTCCGTTTCAAATAAATTTTAACACGCTTTAACACAACTTGTTTTTTCAGTTTTAAAGAGTCGAGAAAAAACAAAAGATGACTCTAGTCTCCTTCGATTTTTAATGAGCCTGAAGTGACAAGTGCTCAGATGGACCTTTTCCGTTAAGGAGTCTGAAAAGCAACGAAAGGGACTGCTCTGGAGGTCTAGGTAGAAGGAGTACCAAACCAATCGCAAAACTGTAGAATACTTTTTACGGTACGACAGTCAATCTTCCCGAATGCTGTGTTCAGTGCATTGCGATCAGTAGGGCGGCCGACACGGCTTCTATGGATAAAGGTTTTATGCCTATAGGGGTCTCCCAATATATACTCGACGGTACGTGGGAGCACAAGTCCGTACTGGCACTTATCGTCTCAAAGTGGAGGAATCACCCAACCATCAGTGAGGACAACAGTTACCAGGTTTTACGACGCCGGAATACGTCTCTAGCCTAGACCTCTAAATGTTGTGCGTTAAGTTACAAAGCGTTGTTAAGTTCATTGAATTTATTTTAGGTTGATCTTTCTTATGAAGTTTGCCTTTTGGGATCACCACGAGATGTAGATATAATTCCTAAAATGCAATCTAAATATGATAAGCAAGCTTTTATCTCTTTTCAGCAATGAAAATCCTAGCTACAAGGGGAAAAGAAAGACACAATCTTTTCTCAAAGAGCAAAGAGCACACTGTAAATGCACTTTTTCCTAAATCAAGCCAAACAGACTATCAATATGCAAATGCACATATGCATGTATTTGTTTTTCACTTTCTTAATATTGATGCCTAAAAAGAAAGTTTTTGTACAAATTTGAATTCGCTTTCAAGTGAAAAACACAAACAAGCTTCTTTTCGAAATCAAAAGGTAGAGACGATTACGACACTTTATGATTTTGAAGTAAACACTTGTTTTGACACTAGAAATTCACAAATTCAAGCCAAAGGAAAAAGTAAAAGCATAATCGACTGTCAACAGCAAATAAACTTTCTCCTAAGATCAAAATCGACACTTACGATAGATCTAAATCCAAGGACGACAGTATGACTAGTCTACTTTTGCAATGGGAAACTGTAAATGACGTAACAAACACACAAAAACAAATACAGTTTCTTTTATACAACTGAGGTGGAATTAAGGCAAAGAAAAGGGGCTTTTAAACAGACACACACACTGATCACAAGCTGCAAAAATTAGAGGCAAAACTGGAAAAAGTGAGCAAAGAACCTCAGTTGCACAGGGCTGAGCTGATCAACGCACCTGCTACACAGAGAAACTGAATTGCAACGCAGGTAGCCCTCTCGGGAACTGCACTGAAATGCAGAGTCTCTTCACAGAGCCTGCGCTGGAGAAGAAATGAGAATTCTCTCCGGGTTCTGGGTCACGGTTTGCAGTTTAATCTATGGTTTTTGGCCGGGTAAAAGCAATCAGTAATGCACAATCAGAGGGTTGATTTAAAAGAGGTTTAAGAGCTATCACAAAGGGTAATCAGATCATTTGTGAATCAACTGTTCAGATCATAAACAGATCCAATGACTGGATTGAAGTAGCAGATGTCTACTTTGCATTTGTAAATGGCAAATGCAGTTCGATTCGCTACTTCTAAGTTTATGAAACAAACAATCAGAGAAACACAAACAAACTAACTAGACACGATCCCCAGCGGAGTCGCCATTTTGTTATCGGGAAAAGTGTCTATTCAGAACGACCCTATCCCACTGGGTTGTGACAGAGACCTCAGAAACAAATAGGGAAAACTACTCTTGTATTCTCCTTTATGAACTATAAACAAAGAGGAATAGGATGAACCAACCTGTGTCTTGCACTAGTCCTTTGATCCAATCTCTCTTCTCTTTGACAGCTTCCAGCTACCTGCTCCCTTACTCGCCTAGCGTCACCAAGTTCATGCAAGATCACAGAAGAAGGAAACTACACAAAGACATGGATTTATGTTCATAAAAAGCTTAGGATCAGATTTAAGCTAAACATACAAATATAACAAACATCAGTGATATACAAGCATGTAGGAGAAACTCAAATAGTTTTATTGATAAAACAAGAAGATCCAGGAGGAGTTACA